>CM060903.1:1134998109-1135013109 GCA_030737815.1 Allium fistulosum | reverse complement strand
TTTAGAAATGAGTGCTTGGATTTGAAATGGAACAGTACCATGGTGCACTACTCTCCAGGGATGGTAAATCGAAGACCAGCCACGGTGATCCCGTTTTAACGCAAAAATTCACTTGACGTAAAAAAGAAAGGTTAAAAAACTTCAGAGCCCCGATTGCGGTTCGGATAGCCTTTTTTGGGTATGAAACAATCCATTGACGGCAGAAAGCGGTCAAAGCCGTAGAACTCACAGAGAGCTTCGTTTTGACTGGTTATTTCTCCCGTAACTCTAAACAAGTCAACAGTTATAGCCGTCCGAAGAATCTATATCCGTAGGGTGCAACATCTGCGGTGCAAGGTGCAACATCCGTCCAAAATGCCGAAACAGCGCCGTGCGACTTTTAGAAATGGGTGCATGGATTTGAAATGGAACAGTACCATGGTGCACCGCTCTCCAGGGATGGTAAATCAAAGACCTGCCACGGTGATCCCGTTTTAACGTAAAAATTCACTTGACGAAAAAAAAGAAGGCTAAAAAACTTCAGAGCCCCGATTACGGTTCGGATAGCCTTTTTTAGGTATGAAACAATCCATTGACGGCTGAAAGTGGTCAAAGCCGTAGAACTCACAGAGAGCTTCGTTTTTACTGGTTATGGCTCCCGTAACTCTAAACGAGCCAACAGTTATGGCCGTCCGAAGAATCAATATCCGCAGGGTGCAACATCTACGGTGCAAGGTGCAACATCCGTCCAAAATGCCGAAACAGCACCGTGCGAATTTTAGAAATGGATGCATGGATTTGAAATGGAACTGTACCATGGTGCACCACTCTCCAGGGATGGTAAATCGAAGACCAGCCACGGTGATCCCATTTTAACGTAAAAATTCACTTGACGTAAAAAAAGAAGGCTAAAAAACTTCAGAGCCCCGATTGAGGTTCGGATAGCCTTTTTTGGGTATGAAATAATCCATTGATGGCTGTAAGTGGTCAAAGCCGTAGAACTCACAGAGAGCTTCGTTTTGATTGATTATGGCTCCCGTAACTCTAAACGAGCCAATAGTTATGGCCATCCGAAGAATCGATATCCGTAGGGTGCAACATCTGCGGTGCAAGGTGCAACATCCATCCAAAATGCCGAAACAGGGCCGTGCGACTTTTAGAAATGGGTGCATGGATTTGAAATGGAACTGTACCACGGTGCACCACTCTCCAGGGATGGTAAATCGAAGACCAGCCACGATGATCCCGTTTTAACGTAAAAATTCACTTGACGTAAAAAAAGAAGGCTAAAAAACTTCAGAGCCCCGATTGACGTTCGGATAGCCTTTTTTGGGTATAAAACAATCAATTGACGGTTGAAAGCGGTCAAAGCCGTAGACTCACAAAGAGTTTCGTTTTGACTGGTTATGGCTCCTATAACTCTAAACGAGCCAACAGTTATGGTCGTCCGCAGAATCGATACCGTAGGGTGCAACATCTACGGTGCAAGGTGCAACATCCGTCCAAAATGCCAAAACAACGTCATGCGACTTTTAGAAATTGTTGCATGGATTTGAAATGGAACAGTACCATGGTGCACCACTCTCCAGGGATGGTAAATCGAAGACCAGCCACGGTGATCCCGTTTTAACGTAAAAAAAGAAGGCTAAAAAACTTTAGAGCCCCGATTGAGGTTCGGATAGCCTTTTTTGGGTTTCAAACAATCCATTGACGGCTGAAAGCGGTCAAAGCCATAGAACTCACAGAAAGCTTCATTTCGACTAGTTATGGCTCCCGTAACTCTAAACGAGCCAACAGTTTTGATCGTCCGAAGAATCTATATCCGTAGGGTGCAACATCTGTGGTGCAACGTGCAACATCCGTCAAAAATGCCGAAACATCGCCGTGCGACTTTTAGAAATGGGTGCATGGATTTGAAATGGAACAGTACCACGTTGCACCACTCTCTAGGAATGGTAAATCGAAGACCAGCCACGGTGATCCCGTTTTAATGTAAAAATTCACTTGACGAAAAAAAGAAAACTAAAAAATTACAGAGCCCCGATTGAGGTTCGGATAGCCTATTTTGGGTATTAAACAATCCATTGACGACTGAAAGTGGTCAAAGCTGTAGAACTCACAGTGAGCTTCGTTTTGACTAGTTATGGCTCCCGTATCTCTAAACGAGCCAACAGTTATGGCCGTCCGAAGAATCGATATCCGCAGGGGGCAACATCTGCGGTTCAAGGTGCAACATCCATCCAAAATGACGAAATAGCGCCGTGCGACTTTTAGAAATGGGTGCATGGATTTGAAATGGAACAGTAACATGGTGCACCACTCTCCAGGGATGGTAAATCGAAGACCAGCCACGGTGATCCCGTTTTAACGTAAAAATTCACTTGACGTAAAAAAAGAAGGCTAAGAAACTTCAAAGCCCCAATTTCGGTTCGGATTGCCTTTTTTGGGTATGAAACAATTCAATGACGGCTGAAAGCGGTCAAAGCCGTAGAACTCATAGAGAGCTTCGTTTTGATTGGTTATGGCTCCCGTAACTCTAAACGAGCCAATAGTTATGGCCGTTTGAATAATCAATATCCGCAGGGTGCAACATCTGCAGTGCAAGGTGCAACATCCGTCAAAAATGCAGAAACAGGGCCTTGCGACTTTTAGAAATGGGTGCATGGATTTAAAATGTAACAGTACTATGGTGCACCACTCTCCAGGGATGGTAAATCGTAGACACTCCACGATGATCTCATTTTAACGTAAAAATTCACTTGATGAAAAAAAGAAGGCTAAAAAACTTCAGAGCCTCGATTGACGTTTGGATAGTCTTTTTTGGGTATCAAACAATCCATTGACGGCTGAAAGCGATCAAAGCCGTAGACTCACAGAGAGCTTCGTTTTGACTGGTTATGGCTCCTGTAACTCTAAACGAGCCAACAGTTATGGCCGTCCGAAGAATCGATATCCGCAGGGTGCGACATCGACGGTGCAAGGTGCAACATCCGTCCAAAATGCCAAAACAACGCCGTGCGGCTTTTAAAAATTGGTGCATGGATTTGAAATTGAACAGTACCATGGTGCACCAATCTCGATGGATGGTAAATCGAAGACCAGCCACGGTGATATTGTTTTAACGTAAAAATTCACTTGACGTAAAAAAAGAAGGCTAAAAAACTTTAGAGCCCCGATTGAGGTTCGTATAGCCTTTATTGGGTATGAAACAATCCATTGACGGCTGAAAGCAGTCAAAGCCGTAGAACTCACAGAGAGCTTCGTTTTGATTGATTATGGCTCCCGTAACTCTAAACGAGCCAATAGTTATGGCCGTCCGAAGAACCAATATCTGTAGGGTGCAACATCCGCGGTGCAAGGTGCAACATCCATCCAAAATGCCGAAACAGGGCCGTGCGACTTTTAGAAATGGGTGCATGGATTTGAAATGGAACAGTACCATGGTGCACCACTCTCCATGGATGGTATATCGAAGACCAGCCACGGTGATCCCGTTTTTACGTAAAAATTCACTTGACGTAAAAAAAGAAGGCTAAAAAACTTCAGAGCCCCGATTGAGGTTCAAATAGCCTTTTTTGGATATGAAACAGTCCATTGACGGCTGAAAGCGATCACTGCCATAGAACTCATAGAGAGCTTCGTTTTGACTGGTTATGGCTCTCGTAACTCTAAACGAGCCAACAGTTATGACCGTCGAAAGAATATATATCCACAGGTTGTAACATCTACGGTGCAAGGTGCAACATCCGTCCAAAATGCCAAAACTGCACCGTGCGACTTTTAGAAATGGGTGCATGGATTTGAAATGGAACAGTACCATGGTGCACCACTCTCCAGGGATGGTAAATCGAAGACCAGCCACGGTGATTCCGTTTTAACGTAAAAATTCACTTGACGAAAAAAATAAGGCTAAAAAACTTCAGAGCCCCGATTGAGGTTCGGATAGCCTTTTATGGGTATGAAACAATACACTGATGGCTGAAAGCGGTCAACGCCGTAGAACTCATAGAGAGCTTCATTTTGACTGGTTATGGCTCCCGTAACTCTAAACGAGCCAAAAGTTATGGCCGTCCGAGGAATCTATATCCGCAGGGTGCAACATCTGCGGTGCAAGTTGCAACATCCGTCCAAAATGCCAAAACAGCGTCGTGCGACTTTTAGAAATGGGTGCATGGATTTGAAATGGAACAGTACCATGGTGCACCACTCTCCTGGGATGGTAAATCGAAGACCAGCCACGGTGATCCTGTTTTTACGTAAAAATTCACTTGACGTAAAAAAAGAGGGCTAAAAAACTTCAGGGCCCGGACTGAGGTTCAGATAGCCTTTTTTGGGTATGAAAATGTCCATTGACGGCTGAAAATGGTCAAAGCCATAGAACTAACAGAGAGCTTCGTTTTGATTAGTTATGGCTCCCGTAACTCTAAACGAGCCAACAGTTATGACGGTCCAAAGAATCGATATCCGCAGGATGCAACATCTGCGGTGCATGGTGCAACATCCGTTCAAAATGCTGAAACTGCGCCGTGCGACTTTAAGAAATGGGTGCATGGATTGGAAATGGAATAGTACCATGGTGCACCACTCTCCAGGGATGGTAAATCGAAGACCAGCCACGGTGATCCCGTTTTAACGTAAAAATTCACTTGACGTAAAAAAAGAAGGCTAAAAAACATCAGAGTCCCGATTGAGGTTCGGAGAGCCTTTTTTGGGTATGAAACAATTCATTGATGATTGAAAGCAGTTAAAGCCGTAGAACTCACAGAGAGCTTTGTTTTGACTAGTTCTGGCTCCCGTAACTCTAAACGAGCCAACAGTTATCGAAGTCCGAGGAATCGATATCCGTAGGGTGCAACATTTGCGGTTCATGGTGCAACATCCGTCCAAAATGGCGAAACAGGGCCGTGCGACTTTTAGAAATGGGTACATGGATTTGAAATGGAAAAGTACCATGGTGCACCACTCTCTAGGGATGGTAAATCGAAGACCAGCCACGGTGATCCCGTTTTAACGTAAAAATTCAATTGGCGAAAAAAAGAAGGCTAAAAAACTTCAGAGCCCCGATTGAGGTTCGGATAGCCTTTTTGGGTATGAAACAATCCATTGACGGTTGAAAGCGGTCAAAGCGGTAGAACTCACAGAGATCTTTGTTTTGACTGGTTATGTCTCTCGTATCTCTAAACGAGCCAACAGTTATGGCCGTCCGGCGAATCGATATGCGCAGGGTGCAACATCTACGGTGCAAGGTGCAACTTCCGTCCAAAATGCCGAAACAGTGACGTACGACTTTTAGAAATGGGCGCATGGATTTGAAATGGAACAGTACCATGGTGCACTACTCTCCAGGGATGGTAAATCGAAGACCAGCCACGGTGATCCCGTTTTAACGTAAAAATTAACTTGACGAAAAAAAGAAGGCTAAAAAACTTCAAAGCCCAGATTGAGGTTTGGATAGCCTATTTTGGGTATGAAACAATCCATTGAAGGCTGAAAGCGGTCAAAGCCATAGAACTCATAGAGAGCTTCGTTTTGACTGGTTATGGCTCCCATAACTCTAAACAAGCCAAAAGTTATGGCCGTCCGAGGAATTTATATCCGTAGGGTGCAACATCTTCGGTGCAAGGTGCAACATCCGTCCAAAATTCCGAAACAGCGTCTTGCGACTTTTAGAAATGGGTGCATGGATTTGAAATTGAATAGTACCATGGTGCAGCACTCTCCAGGGATGGTAAATCGAAGACCAGCCACGGTGATCCCGTTTTACGTAAAAAATCACTTGACGTAAAAAAAGAAGGTTAAAAAACTTCAAAGCCCCGATTGAGGTTCAGATAGCCTTTTTTGGGTATGAAACAATCCATTGACGGCTGAAAGCGGTCAAAGCCATAGAACACACAGAGAGCTTCGTTTTGACTGGTTATGGCTCCCGTAACTCTAAACGAGCCAACAGTTATGACCGTCCGAAGAATCGATATCTGCAGGGCGCAACATCTGCGATGCAAGGTGCAACATCCGTCCAAAATGCCGAAACTGCGCCGTGCGACTTTTAGAAATGGGTGCATGGATTTGAAATGGAATAGTACCATGGTGCACCATTCTCCAGGGATGGTAAATTGAAGACCAGCCACGGTGATCCTGTTTTAACATAAAAATTCACTTGACGTAAAAAAAGAAGGCTAAAAAACTTCAGAGCACCGATTGAGGTTCGGATGGCCTTTTTTGGGTATGAAACAATACATTGATGGCTGAAAGCATTCAAAGTCGTAGAACTCATAGAGAACTTCGTTTGGAGTGGTTATGGCTCCGGTAACTCTAAACGAGTCAACAGTTATGGCCTTCCGAAAAATCGATATCCGTAGGGTGCAACATCTGCGGTGCAAGGTGCAACATCCGTCCAAAATGCCGAAACAGCGCCGTGCGACTTTTAGAAATGGGTGCATGGATTTGAAATGGAACGGTACCATGGTGCACCACTCTCTAGGGATGGTAAATCGAAGACCAGCCACGGTGATCCCGTTTTAACGTAAAAATTCATTTGACGTAAAAAAAAGAAGGCTAAAAAACTTAAGAGCCCCGATCGAGGTTCGGATAGCCTTTTTTGGGTATGAACCAATTCATTGACGACTGAAAGCAGTCAAAGCCGTAGAACTCACAGAGAGCTTTGTTTTGACTGGTTATGGCTCCCGTAACTCTAAATGAGCCAACAGTTTTGGCCGTCCGAAGAATCGATATCCGCAGGGTGCAACATCTGCGGTGCAAGGTGCAACATCCGTCCAAAATTCCGAAACAGCGCCGCGCGACTTTTAGAAATGGGTGCATGGATTTGAAATGGAACAGTACCATGGTGCACCACTCACCAGGGATGGTAAATCGAAGACCAGCCGCGGTGATCCCGTTTTAACGTAAAAATTCACTTGACGTAAAAAAAGAAGGCTAAAAAACTTTAGAGCCCCGATTGAGGTTCGGATGGGTATAAAACAATCCATTGACAGCTGAAAGCGGTCAAAGTCGTAGAACTCACAAAGAGCTTCGTTTCGACTGGTTATGGCTCCCGTAACTTTAAACGAGCCAACAGTTATGGTCGTCCGAAGAATCGATATCCGCAGGGTGCAACATCTGCGGTGCAAGGTGCAACATCCGTCCAAAATGCCGAAACAGCGCCGTGCGACTTTTAAAAATGAGTGCATGGATTTGAAATGGAACAGTACCATGGTGCACCACTCTCTAGGGATGGTAAATCGTAGACCAGCCATGGTGACCCCGCTTTAACGTAAAAATTCACTTGACGTAAAAAAAGGCTAAAAAACTTCAGAGCCCCGATTGAGGTTCGGATAGCCTTTTTTTGGTATGAAATAATCCATTGATGGCTGAAAGCGGTCAGAGCCGTAGAACTCACAGAGAGCTTCGTTTTGACTGGTTATGGCTCCCGTAACTCTAAACGAGCCAAAAGTTATGGTCGTCCGAAGAATCGATATCCGTAGGGTGCAACATCTGCGGTGCAAGGTGCTAGATCTGTCCAAAATGCAGAAACAGTGCCGTGCGACTTTTCGAAATGGGTGCATGGATTTGAAATTGAACAGTACCATGGTGCACCACTCTCCAGGGATGGTAAATCGAAGACCCGCCACGGTGACCCGTTTTAACATAAAAATTCACTTGACGTAAAAAAAGAAGGCAAAAAAATTTCAGATCTCTGATTGAGGTTCGGATAGCTTTTTTTGGGTATGAAACAATCCATTGACAGCTGAAAGCGGTCAAAACCGTAGAACTCACAGAGAGCTTCGTTTTGACTGGTTATGGCTTCCGTAACTCTAAACGAGCCAAAATGACGAAACTGGGCCGTGCGGCTTTTAGAAATGGGTGCATGGATTTGAAATGGAACAGTACCATGGTGCACCACTCTCCAAGGATGGAAAATCGAAGACCAGCCACGGTGATCCCGTTTTAACGTAAAAATTCACTTGACATAAAAAAAGAAGGCTAAAAAACTTCAAAGCCCCGATTGCGGTTCCGATAGCCTTTTTTGGGTATGAAACAATCCATTGACGGTTGAAAGTGGCCAAAGCCGTAGAACTCACAGAGAGCTTCGTTTTGACTGGTTATGGCTGCCGTAACTCTAAACGAGGCAAAAGTTATGGCCGTCCAAAGAATCGATATCTGCAGGGTGCAACATCTGCGGTGCAACATCCGTCCAAAATGCCGAAACAGCGCCGTGCGACATTTAGAAATGGGTGCATGGATTTGAAATGGAACAGTAACATGGTGCACCGCTCTCCAGGGATGGTAAATCGACGACCAGCCACGGTGGTCCCGTTTTAACGTAAAAATTCACATGACGAAAAAAAAGAAGGCTAAAAAACTTCAGATCCCCGATTGCGGTTCGGATAGCCTTTTTTGGGTAAGAAACAATCCATTAACGGCTGAAAGCGGTCAAAGACGTAGAACTCACAGAGAGCTTTGTTTTGACTGGTTATGGCTCTCGTAACTCCAAACGAGCCAACAATTATGGCCGTCCGAAGAATCGATATCCGTAGGGTGCAACTTTTGCGGTGCAAGGTGCAACATCCGTCCAAAATGCCAAAACAGCGTCGTGCGACTTTTAGAAATGGGTGCATGGATTTGAAATGGAACAGTACCATGGTGCACCACTCTCCAGGGATGGTAAATCGAAGACCAGCCACGGTGACCCGTTTTAACGTAAAAATTCACTTGACGTAAAAAAAGAAGGCTAAAAAACTTCAAAGCCCCGAATGAGGTTCGGATGGCCTTTTTTGGGTATGAAACAATCCATTGATGGCTGAAAGCGGTCAAAGCCGTAGAACTCATAGAGAGCTTCGGTTTGACTGGTTATGGCTCCTCTAACTCAAAATGAGCCAACAGTTATGGCCGTCCAAGAAATCGATATTCGCACGATGCAATATCTGCGGTGCAAGGTGCAACATCCGTCCAAAATGCCGAAACACTGCCGTGCGAATTTTAGAAATGAGTGCATGGATTTGAAATGGAACAGTACCATGGTGCACTTCACTCCAGGGATGGTAAATCGAAGACCAGCCACGGTGATCCCGTTTTAACGTAAAAATTCACTTGACGAAAAAAAAGAAGGCTAAAAAACTTCAGAGCCCTGATTACGGTTCGGATATCCTTTTTTGGGTATGAAACAATACATTGATGGCTGAAAGCAGTCAAAGCCGTAGAACTCACAGAGAGCTTCGTTTTGACTGGTTATGGCTCCCATAACTCTAAACGAGCCAACAGTTATGGCCGTCCGAAGAATCAATATCAACAGGGTGCAACATCTGCGGTGCAAGGTGGAACATCCGTACAAAATGGCAAAACAGGGCCGTGCGACTTTTAGAAATGAGTGCATGGATTTGAAATGGAACAGTACCATGGTGCACCTCTCTCCAGGGATGGTAAATAGAAGATCAACCACGGTGATCCCGTTTTAACGTAAAAATTCACTTGACGAAAAAAAGAAGGCTAAAAAACTTCAAGACCCCGATTGAGGTTTGGATAGCCTTTTTTGGGTATGAAACAATCCATTGATGGCTGAAAGCGGTCAAAGCTGTAGAACTCATAGAGATCTTCGTTTTGAATGGTTATGGCTACCGTAACTCTGAACGACCAACAGTTATGGTCGTCCGAAGAATTGATATCCGTAGTGTGCAACATCTGCGGTGCAAGGTGCAACATCCGTCCAAAATGCCGAAACAGTGACGTGCGACTTTTAGAAATGGGTGCATGGATTTGAAATGGAACAATACCATGGTGCACCAGTCTCTAGGGATGGCAAATTGAAGACCAGCCACGGTGATCCCGTTTTAACGTAAAAATTCACTTGATAAAAAAAAGAAGGCTAAAAAACTTAGGAGCCCCGATTGAGGTTCGGATAGCCTTTTTTGGGTACGAAACAATCTGTTGATGGCTGAAAGCGGTCAAAGCCGTAGAAAACACAGAGGGCTTCGTTTTGACTGGTTATGGCTCCCGTAACTCTAAACGAGCCAAAAGTTATGGCCGTCCGTGGAATCTATATCCGTAGCGTGCAACATCTGCGGTGCAAGGTGCAACATCCGTCCAAAATGCCGAAACAGTGCCGTGCGACTTTTAGAAATGGGTGCATGGATTTGAAATAGAACAGTACCATGGTGCACCACTCTCCAGGGATGGTAAATCGAAGACCAGCCACGGTGATCCCGTTTTAACGTAAAAATTGTCCAAACGAAAAAAAAGGCTAAAAAACATCAGAGCCTCGATTGAGGTTCGGATAGCCTTCTTTGGGTATGAAACAATCCATTGACGGCAAAAAGATGTCAAAACCGTAGAACTCACAGAGAGCTTCGTTTTGACAAGTTATGGCTGCCGTAACTCTAAACGAGCCAACAGTTATAGCCGTCCGAAGAATCGATATCCGCAGGGTGCAGCATCTGCGGTGCAAGGTGCAACATCCATCCAAAATGCCGAAACAATGTCGTGCGACTTTTAGAAATGGGTGCATGGATTTGAAATGGAACAGTACCATAGTGCACCACTCTCTAGGGATGGTAAATCGAAGACCAGCCACGGTGATCCCGTTTTAGCGTAAAAATTCATTTGACAAAAAAAAGAAGGCTAAAAAACTTCAGAGCCCCAATTGAGGTTCGGATGGACTTTTTTGGGTATGAAACAATCCATTGACGGCTGAAAGTGGTCAAAGCCGTGGAACTCACGAAAAGCTTCATTTTGACTGGTTATGGATCTCGTAACTCTAAATGAGCCAACAGTTATGGCCGTTCGAGGAATCGATATCCGCAGGGTGCAACATCTGCGATGCAAGGTGCAACATCCGTCCAAAATGCCAAAACAGCGCCGTGCGAATTTTAGAAATGAGTGCATGGATTTGAAATGGAACAGTACCATGGTGCACTACTCTCCAGGGATGGTAAATCTAAGACCAGCCATGGTGATCCCGTTTTAACGTAAAAATTCACTTGACGTAAAAAAAGAAGGCTAAAAAACTTCAGAGCTCTTATTGCGGTTCAGATAGCCTTTTTTGGGTATGAAACAATCCATTGACGGCTGAAAGCGGTCAAAGCCGTAGAACTCACAGAGAGCTTCGTTTTGTCTGGTTATGGCTCCCGTAACTCTAAACGAGCCAACAATTATGGCCGTCCGAAGAATCGATATCCGTAGGGTGCAACATCTGCGGTGCAAGATGCAACATCCGTCCAAAATGTCGAAACAGCGCCGTGCGACTTTTAGAAATGGGTGCATGGATTTGAAATGGAACAGTACTATGGTGCACCGCTCTTCAGGGATAGTAAATCGAAGACCAGCCACGTTGATCCCATTTTAACGTAAAAATTCACTTGACGAAAAAAAAGAAGGCTAAAAAACTTCAGAGCCCCGATTGCGGTTCGGATAGCCTTTTTTGGGTATGAAACAATCCATTGACGGTTGAAAGCGGTCAAAGCCGTAGAACTCACAGAGAGCTTCGTTTTGACTGGTTATGGCTCCCGTAACTCTAAACGAGCCAACAGTTATGGCCGTCTAAAGAATCGATATCTGTAGGGTGCAACATCTGCGGTGCAAGTTGCAACATCCGTCCAAAATGCCGAAAAAGCACCGTGCGACTTTTAGAAATGGGTGCATGGATTTGAAATGGAACAATACCATGGTGCAACACTCTCCAGGGATGGTAAATCAAAGACCAGCCACGGTGACCCGTTTTAACGTAAAAATTCACTTGACGTAAAAAAAGAAGGCTAAAAAACTTCAGAGCCCCGATTGAGGTTTGGATGGCTTTTTTGGGTATGAAACAATCCATTGATGGCTGAAAGCGGTCAAAGCCGTAGAACTCACAGAGAGCTTCGTTTTGACTGGTTATGGCTCCCGAAACTCTAAATGAGCCAACAGTTTGGCCGTCCGAGGAATTGATATCCGTTGGGTGCAACATCTGCGGTGCAAGGTGCAACATCCATCCAAAATGCCGAAACTGCATCGTGCAAATTTTAGAAATGAGTGCATGGATTTGAAATGGAACAGTACCATGGTGTACGTCTCTCCAGGGATGGTAAATCGAAGACCAGCCACGGTGATCACGTTTTAACATAAAAATTCACTTGACGTAAAAAAAGAAGGCTAAAAAGCTTCAGAGCCCCGATTGCGGTTCGGATAGCCTTTTTTGGGTATGAAACAATCCATTGATGGCTGAAAGCGGTCAAAGCCGTAGAACTCACAAAGTGCTTCATTTTGACTGGTTATGGCTTCCGTAACTCTAAACGAGCCAACAGTTATGGCCGTCCAAAGAATCAATATCAACAGGGTGCAACATCTGCGGTGCAAGGTGGAACATCCATCCAAAATGCCGAAACAGGGCCGTGCGACTTTTAGAAATGGGTGCATGGATTTGAAATGGAACAGTACCATGGTGCACCACTCTCCAGGAATGGTAAATAGAAGACTACCAACGGTGATCCCGTGTTAACGTAAAAATTCACTTGACAAAAAAAAAGGCTAAAAAACTTCAGGGCCCCGATTGAGGTTCGGATAGCCTTTTTTGGGTATGAAACAATCCATTGATGGCTGAAAGCGGTCAAAGTTGTAGAACGGAGATGTGTCTATAAACAACATTGGTAATCAGAAACTCATATACGAGCTCATGTGCGAAGCGAAAGAAAGCAAGGTGTGTAGCGAGGAATCTCTCCGGATCCAGATGCAAGGACTGGAGTTCGGCATTCAGTTGACCTTGACTTATCTAGGAGTGTTTACTTAAGTACAAGGCTTGCTCCGGTTCACCAAGAGTTTTAGTTCACCAAGCAAGAGAGCCTAACAGTAAAGCTTGGGTTGGCGTTGGTGCTGTTATGCCAGCATAGGACAACTCCCATAGTGCCTTTTATTAGAGGGCGAGATTGATTCGTCCCTAGCTTTTATATGCGTCTTAGGTTCAGGAAGAAGAGGTTACATGTGTCTTGACCAGTCTCATCCCATATAAGACTGAGTGCCTCTTTGTTAGCGGCCCTATTCGCTTGAAGGCTGAGCATAGACCGGATTCAACAGACCCCGTGTACTCATTGCTTGTGCTAGCTCTCCGGGTTCCTGGTATTATGTGCATGCTACTGTGCAAGACGGATCGGATTCTCAGGCGGGTGCAGGGGAATAATGGAAGCCGGCAGCGCCTATTCTATTAGTAAGCGTGAGCGACGACTGCTTTCGATGCGGAGTCTTCCGAGGGAAGATAGATTGGAAGGCAAGTCGCTAATGCATCTACTAGGCCGGAAGAAGCAACCTGATATGCTTGAGTTCGCTTCTCCCCTGAACTAGTTGTGCCAAACTTCGCAATTAATATACTGGGTCTCTCAAATTAATATACTGGATTTCTCTGAGGCGGGAATCATCCTTTGCTTCTAGTTGGCTAGCCTTTGATTCTTGGGAAAGTCACTATCGATAGATAGTCTGCAGAAAAGAAGCCTAAGTGGAGTCATTAGAAAACTACGGACAAGTCCATACCTTAAACCTATCCAGTCGCCCGAGCTAAGTCAGAAGCTCACATAGCAGGTGCGGATGCAACGAGTTCAAGGTATGCAGCGACCCTAGGGTTTTTAATTGCCGAAGAAAGAGGAGACTCCCGATCTCAATTAGAGTAGGGAGTTCCACTAAGAAAGAATACAGGAGCATCTCATAAGCTAATAACTAATATAGATAAGTTCCCCATTATAGCTACGATTCCTTAAACTCACTTATCGAAGGTGCGAAATCAGTAGGAGCCGGTTCAGCAACAAAATTGCTTTAGCTGGCATAGGAAAGGTGTTCAGCTCTTTCATTCGCGGATTAGCTTGAAATCTTAGGCTTAACAGAAGCTATTGCTCCCTCATGATTGATTTAGCCTTCCTAAGCAGAGCTCTATCATAGTATGCCGAACCTAATCCCTCGTAGGGGCCTTAATATAGACTAGGGGCGAACCACTCTTTATTTACTGAGGGGGCCGTATTCTTCATTTAGTTCTTGCGTACCCTTGGTGAAGTTCTGTCCGAGTGAAGTTAACAGTATACGATCTGGTTCCGAGCTAAGAGTCAGTCCTTTGAGGTAGATCTTTTAATCACTGTGTTAGGTAGTCTAGCTATCTTAGCAATCATTACGGGATAGAGCAGTCTGGTAGCTCACTAGGCCCATAACCGGTTCAATTCATGTTCACGTAGCGTATCTGCTTATAAGTCGTTTCCCAGGGAATAACTGTTATTAAGTTGAGTAGTCACCCTTCCTGAATGAGCTAGCAGACTTCACTATAGCATCCAGTTAAGCAACTCTTGTCTATTCGCAATATCCTTCCAGGCTACTCATACGCTACTCGGGAAGGGTCCTACTTGTGCGGATGTTGAATCAGAATCAGAGATTCGTCTCTCCGGATTGGCTTTCGTCCTTGAGATGCTGATTGTCCCTTTCGTCCAAGAGGTAAGGACATTGGCTTGCATGCACTATCGAAGGGATAGTTATTTGGCACCTCGCCTCTAAGTTAGGTAGTGAATCAAGACCTAGGAAGGAGTCAACTTCTTAATACCGCCGAGCAACGGGCAAACAAGTTCTTCCTCCCACAATAAGGGATTTACACCAGTCTTTCCAGATACCGGAGACGTTGGTCTTGCAGTTAAAAGAACATAAGGCAGCTACGACGAAGATCTAGTGAAAGCCTCCGAATGAAGTGGGATATGAGTTGGGCTGATACACAACTTATACAATTGAGGTGTTTGATGGGCACCTCATGGTCAACATAAAAAGTTCTTTCAGGTAACGAAACGAAAGGATTCCAACAGGAGCTAGCATAGTCAGACTTCTAACTGCTTCTCATAGATATATATAGAATTCTGTGGAAAGCCGTATTCGATGAAAGTCGTATTTACGGCTTGGAGGGAGATCTTTTATATCTTTCAAGATCCACCCTACAATATGGGTTCAAAAAGCCAAAATAAGTGATTCATTTTTAGCCCTTATAAAAAAAACTTATTTTTGAACCTCTTTCACGCTCATGTCACGTCGAGGTACTGCAGA
>CM060903.1:1134980609-1134995609 GCA_030737815.1 Allium fistulosum | reverse complement strand
AACGTAAAAATTCACTTGACGTAAAAAAAGAAGGCTAAAAAACTTCAAAGACCTGATTGAGGTTCGGATAGCCTTTTTTGGGTATGAAACAATCCATTGACGAATGAAAGCGGTCAAAGCCGTAGAACTCACAGAGAGCTTCGTTTTGACTGGTTATGGCTCCCATAACTCTAAATGAGCCAACAGTTATGGCCATCCGAAGAATTGATATCCGCAAGTTGCAACATCTGCGGTGCAAGGTGCAACATCCATCCAAAATGCCGAAACAGGGCCGTGCGGCTTTTAGAAATGGGTGCATGGATTTGAAATGGAACAGTACCATGGTGCACCACTCTTCAGGGATGGTAAATTGAAGACCAGCCACGGCGATCCCGTTTTAACGTAAAAATTCACTTGACGAAAAAAAGAAGGCTAAAAAACTTCAGAGCCCCAATTGAGGTTTGGATAGCCTTCATTGGGTATGAAACAATCCATTGACGGCAGAAAGACGTCAAAGTAATAGAACTCACAGAGAGCTTCGTTTTGACTGGTTATGGCTGCCGTAACTCTAAACGAGGCAACAGTTATGGCCGTCCGAAGAATCGATATCCGCATGGTGCAGCATCTGCGGTGCAAGGTGAAACATCCATCCAAAATGACGAAATAGCGCCATGCGACTTTTAAAAATGGGTGCATGGATTTGAAATGGAACAGTACCATGGTGCACCACTTTCCAGGGATGGTAAATCGAAGACCAGCCTCGGTGATCCCATTTTAACGTAAAAATTCACTTGATGAAAAAATGAAGGCTAAAAAACTTCAGAGCCCCGATTGAGGTTCGGATGGCCTTTTTTTGGTATGAAACAATTCATTGACGGCTGAAAGCGGTCAAAGCCATAGAACTCACAGAGAGCTTCGTTTTGACTGGTTATGGCTCCCGTAACTCTAAATTAGCCAACAGTTATGGCCGTCCGAGGAATCGATATCCGCAGGGTGCAACATCTGCGGTGCAAGGTGCAACATCCGTCCAAAATACCGAAACATCGCTGTTCGAATTTTAGAAATGAGTGCATGGATTTGAAATGGAACAGTACCATGGTGCACTACTCTCCAGGGATGGTAAATCGAAGACCAGCCACGGTGATCCCGTTTTAACGTAAAAATTCACTTGACGTAAAAAAGAAAGGCTAAAAAACTTCAGAGCCCCGATTGCGGTTCGGATAGCCTTTTTTGGGTATGAAACAATCCATTGACGGCAGAAAGCGGTCAAAGCCGTAGAACTCACAGAGAGCTTCGTTTTGACTGGTTATTTCTCCCGTAACTCTAAACAAGTCAACAGTTATAGCCGTCCGAAGAATCGATATCCGCAGGGTGCAGCATCTGCGGTGCAAGGTGCAACATCCGTCCAAAATGCCGAAACAGCGTCGTACGACTTTTAGAAATGGGTGCATGGATTTGAAATGGAACAGTACCATGGTGCACCGCTCTCCAGGGATGGTAAATCAAAGACCTGCCACGGTGATCCCATTTTAACGTAAAAATTAACTTGACGAAAAAAAAGAAGGCTAAAAAACTTCAGAGCCCCGATTGCGGTTCGGATAGCCTTTTTTAGGTATGAAACAATCCATTGACGGCTGAAAGTGGTCAAAGACGTAGAACTCACAGAGAGCTTCGTTTTGACTGGTTATGGCTTCCGTAACTCTAAACGAGCCAACAGTTATGGCCGTCCGAAGAATCAATATCCGCAGGGTGCAACATCTACGGTGCAAGGTGCAACATCCGTCCAAAATGCCGAAACAGCACCGTGCGAATTTTAGAAATGGGTGCATGGATTTTAAATGGAACTGTACCAAGGTGCACCACTCTCCAAGGATGGTAAATCGAAGACCAGCCACGGTGATCCCGTTTTAACGTAAAAATTCACTTGACGTAAAAAAAGAAGGCTAAAAAACTTCAGAGCCCCGATTGAGGTTCGGATAGCCTTTTTTGGGTATGAAATAATCCATTGATGGCTGTAAGTGGTCAAAGCCGTAGAACTCACAGAGACCTTGGTTTAGACTGGTTATTGCTCCCGTAACTCTAAACGAGCCAAAAGTTATGGCCGTTCGAAGAATCGATATCCGCAGGGTGCAACATCTGCGGTGCAAGGTGCAACATCCGTCTAAAATGCCGAAACAGTGCCATGCGACTTTTTGAAATGGGTGCATGGATTTGAAATTGAACAGTACCATGGTGCACCATTCTCCAGGGATGGTAAATCGAAGACCAGCCACGGTGACCCGTTTTAACGAAAAAATTCACTTTACGTAAAAAAAAGAAGGCTAAAATACTTCAGTGCCCTTATTGAGGTTCGGATAGCCTTTTTTGGGTATGAAACAATCCATTGTTGGCTGAAAGTGGTCAAAGCCGTAGAACTCGTAGGGAGCTTCGTTTTGACTGGTTATGGCTCCCATAACTCTAAATGAGCCAACAGTTATGGTCGTCCGAAGAATCGATATCCACAGGGTGCAACATCTGCGGTGCAAGGTGCAACATTAGTCCAAAATGCCGAAACAGGGCCGTGCGGCTTTTAGAAATGGATGCATGGATTTTAAATGGAATGGTACTATGGTGCACCACTCTCCAGAGATGGTAAATCGAAGACCAGCCACGGTGATCCCATTTTAACGTAAAAATTCACTTGACGAAAAAAAGAAGGCTAAAAAACTTCCGAGCCTCGATTGAGATTCGGATAGCCTTCTTTGGGTATGAAACAATCCATTGACGGCGGAAAGAAGTCAAAGCCGTAGAACTCAAAGAGAGCTTCGTTTTAACTGGTTATGGCTGCCGTAACTCTAAACGAGCCAACTATTATGGTCGTCGGAAGAATCGATATCCGCATGGTGCAACATCTGCGGTGCAAGGTGCAACATCCGTCCAAAATAACGAAATAGCGCCGTGCGACTTTTAAAAATGGGTACATGGATTTGAAATGGAACAGTACCATGGTGCACCACTCTCCAGGGATGGTAAATCGAAGACCAGCCTCGGTCATCCCATTTTAACGTAAAAATTCACTTGATGAAAAAAAGAAGGCTAAAAAACTTCAGAGCCCCGATTAAGGTTCGGATGGCCTTTTTTGGGTATGAAACAATCCATTGACGGCTGAAAGCGGTCAAAGCCGTAGAACTCACAGAGAGCTTCGTTTTGACTGGTTATGGCTCCCGTACCTCTAAATTAGCCAACAGTTATGGCCGTCCGAGGAATCGATATCCGCAGGGGGCAACATCTGCGGTGCAAAGTGCAACATCCGTCCAAAATGCTGAAACATCGCCGTGCGAATTTTAGAAATGAGTGCATGGATTTGAAATGGAACAGCCCCATGGTGCACTACTCTCCAGGGATGGTAAATCGAAGACCAGCCACGGTGATCCCATTTTAACGTAAAAATTCACTTGACGTAAAAAAAGAAGGCTAAAAACTTCAGAGCCTCGATAGAGGTTCGGATAGCCTTTTTTGGGTATGAAACAATCCATTGAGGCTGAAAGCGGTCAAAGCCGTAGAACTCACAAAGAGCTTCATTTTGACTAGTTATGGCTCCGGAACTCTAAACGAGCCAACAGTTATAGCCGTCCGAAGAATCGATATCAGCAGGGTGCAACATCTGCGGTGCAAGGTGCAACATCCGTCCAAAATGCCGAAACATCGCCGTGCGAATTTTAGAAATGAGTGTATGGATTTGAAATGGAACAGCACCATGGTGCACTACTCTCCAGGGATGGTAAATCGAAGACCAGCCACGGTGATCCCGTTTTAAGTTAAAATTCACTTGACGTAAAACAAGAAGGCTAAAAAACTTCAGAGCCCCGATTGCGGTTCGGATAGCCTTTTTTAGGTATGAAACAATCCATTGACGGCTGAAAGTGGTCAAAGCCGTAGAACTCACAGAGAGCTTCGTTTTGACTAGTTATGGCTCCCGTAACTCTAAACGAGCCAATAGTTATGGCCGTCCGAAGAATCGATATCCGCAGGGTGCAACATCCGCGGTGCAAGGTGCAACATCCGTCCAAAATGCCGAAACAGCGCCGTGTAAATTTTAGAAATGAGTGCATGGATTTGAAGTGGAGCAGTACCATGGTGCACTTCTCTCTAGGGATGGAAAATCGAAGACCAGCCACGGTGATCCCGTTTTAACATAAAAATTCACTTGACGTAAAAAAAGATGGCTAAAAAACTTCAGAGCCCCGATTGCGGTTCGGATAGCCTTTTTTATGTATGAAACAATCCATTGACGGCTGAAAGTGGTCAAAGCCATAGAACTCACAGAGAGCTTCGTTTTGACTGGTTATGGCTCCCGTAACTGTAAACGAGCCAACAGTTATGGCCGTCCGAAGAATCGATATCCGTAGGGTGCAACATCTGCGGTGCAAGCTGCAACATCCGTCCAAAATGCCGAAACAGCGCCGTGCGACTTTTAGAAATAGGTACATGGATTTGAAATGGAATAGTACCATGGTGCACCAGTCTCCAGGGATGGTAAATCGAAGACCCGCCACGGTGACCCCGTTTTAACGTAAAAATTCACTAGACGTAAAAAAAGAAGGCTAAAAAACTACAGAGCCCCGATTGAGGTTCAGATAGCCTTTTTTGGGTATGAAACAATCCATTGATGGCTGAAAGTGGTCAAAGCCATAGAACTTACAGAGAGCTTCGTTTTGACTGGTTATGGCTCTCGTAACTCTAAACGAGTCAAAAGTTATGGCCGTCTGAAGAATCGATATCCGCAGGGTGCAATATCTGCGGTGCAAGGTGCAACATCCGTCCAAAATGCCGAAACAGTGCCGTGCGACTTTTCGAAATGGGTGCATGGATTTGAAATTGAACAGTACCATGGTGCACCACTCTCCAGGGATGGTAAATCGAAGACCAGCCACGGTGACCCGTTTTAACGTAAAAATTCACTTGACGTAAAAAAAGAAGGCTAAAAAACTTCAGAGCCCTGATTGAGGTTCGGATAGCCTTTTTTGGATATGAAACAATCCATTGACCGCTGAAAGCGGTCAAAGCCGTAGAAATCACAGATAGCTTCGTTTTGACTGGTTATCGCTCCCTTAACTCTAAACGAGCCAACAGTTATGGCCGTCTGAAGAATCGATATCCGCTGGGTGCAACATCTGCGGTGCAAGGTGCAACATCCGTCCAAAATGCCGAAACAGGGCCGTGCGGCTTTTAGAAATGGGTTTATGGATTTGAAATGGAATAGTACCATGGTGCACCACTCTCCAAGAATGGTAAATCGAAGACAACCCACGGTGATCCCGTTTTAACGTAAAAATTCACTTGACGAAAAAAAGAAGGCTAAAAAACTTCAGAGTCCCGATTGAGGTTCGGATAGCCTTCTTTGGGTATGAAACAATCCATTGATGGCAGAAAGCCGTCAAAGCCGTAGAACTCACAGAGAGCTTCGTTTTGATTGGTTATGGCTGTCGTAACTCTAAACGAGCCAACGTTTATGGCCGTCCGAAGAATCGATATCCGTAGGGTGCAACATCTGCGGTGCAAGGTGCAACATCCGTCCAAAATGCCGAAACAGCGCCGTGCGACTTTTAGAAATGGGTGCATGGATTTGAAATGGAACAGTACCATGGTGCACCACTCTCTAGGGATGGTAAATCGAAGACCAGCCACGGTGATCCCGTTTTAACGTAAAAATTCACTTGACGAAAAAAAGAAGGCTAAAAAACTTCAGAGCCCCGATTGAGGTTCGGATAGCCTTCTTTGGGTATGAAACAGTCCATTGACGTCTGAAAGCGGTCAAAGCTGTAGAACTCACAGAGAGCTTTGTTTTGACAGGTTATGGCTCCCGTAACTCTAAATGAGCCAACAATTATGGCCGTCCGCGGAATCGATATCTGCAGGGTGCAACATCTGCGGTGCAAGGTGCAACATCCGTTCAAAATGCCGAAACAGCGCCGTGCGAATTTTAGAAATGAGTGCATGGATTTGAAATAGAACAGTACCATGGTGCACTACTCTCCAGGGATGGTAAATCGAAGACCAGCCACGGTGATCCCGTTTTAACGTAAAAATTCCCTTGACGTATAAAAAGAAGGCTAAAAAACTTCAGAGCCCCGATTGCGGTTCTGATAGGATTTTTTGGGTATGAAACAATCCATTGACGGCTGAAAGCGGTCAAAGCCGTAGAACTCACAAAGAGCTTCGTTTTGACTAGTTATGGCTCCCGTAACTCTAAACGAGCGAACAGTTATGACTGTCCGAAGAATCGATATGAACAGGGTGCAACATCTGCGGTGCAAGGTGGAACATCCGTCCAAAATGCCGAAACAGGGCCGTTCGACTTTTAGAAATGGGTGCATGGATTTGAAATGGAACAGTACCATGGTGCACCACTCTCCAGGTATGGTAAATCGGAGACCAGCCACGGTGATCCCGTTTTAACGTAAAAATTCACTTGACGAAAAAAAGAAGGCTAAAAAACTTCAGGGCCCCGATTGAGGTTCGGATAGCCTTTTTTTGGGTATGAAACAATCCATTGACGGCTGAAAGCGGTCAAAGCTGTAGAACTCACAGAGATCTTCGTTTTGAATGGTTATGCTCCCGTAACTTTGAACGATCCAACAGTTATGGCCGTCCGAAGAATCGATATCCGCAGAGTGCAACATCTACAGTGCAAGGTGCAACAACCGTCCAAAATGCCAAAACAATGACGTGTGACTTTTAGAAATGGGTGCATGGATTTGAAATGGAACAATACAATGGTGCACCAGCCTCCAGGGATGGTAAATCGAAGACCAACCATGGTGATCCCGTTTTAACGTAAAAATTCACTTGACGAAAAAAAGAAGGCTAAAAAACTTCAGAGCCTCGATTGTGGTTCAGATAGCCTTTTTTGGGTATGAAACAATCCATTGATGGCTGAAAGTGGTCAAAGCCATAGAACACACAGAAGGCTTCGTTTTGACTGGTTATGGCTCCCGTGACTCTAAACGAGCCAAAAGTTATGGCCGTCCGTGGAATCTATATCTACAGGGTGCAACATCTGCAGTGCAAGGTGCAACATCCGTCCAAAATGCCAAAACAGCACCGTGAGACTTTTAGAAATGGGTGCATGGATTTGGAATGGAACAGTACCATGGTGCACCACTCTCCAGGGATGGTAAATCAAAGACCAGCCACGGTGACCCCGTTTTAACGTAAATATTCACTTGACGTAAAAAACGAAGGCTAAAAAACTTCTAAGCCCCGATTGAGGTTCGGATAGCCTTTTTTGGGTATGAAACAATCCATTGATGGCAGAAAGCAGTCAAAGCCATAAAACTCACAGAGAGCTTCGTTTTGACTGGTTATGGCTCTCGTAACTCTAAACGAGCCAACAGTTATAGTCGTCCGAAGAATCGATATCCGCAGGGTGCAACATCTGCGGTGCAAGGTGCAACATCCATCCAAAATGCCGAAACAGCGCCGTGCGACTTTTAGAAATGGGTTCATGGATTTGAAATTGAAGAGTACCATGGTGCACCACTCTCCAGGGATGGTAAATCGAAGACCAGCCACGGCGACCCGTTTTAACGTAAAAATTCACTTGACGTAAAAAAAGAAGGCTAAAAAACTTCAGAGCCCTGATTGGGGTTCGCATAGCCTTTTTTGGGTATGAAACAATCCATTGACGGGTGAAAGCGGTCAAAGCCGTAGAACTCATAGAGAGCGTCGTTTTGACTGGTTATGGCTCTCTTATCTCTAAACGAGCCAACAGTTATGGACGTCCGAAGAATCGATATCCGTAGAGTGCAACATCTACGGTTCAAGGTGCAACATCCGTCCAAAATGCCGAAACAGGGCCATGCGGCATTTAGAAATGGGTGCATGGATTTGAAATGGAACAGTACCATGGTGCGCCACTCTCCAGGGATGGTAAATCGAAGACCAGCCACGGTGAACCCATTTTAACGTAAAAATTCACTTGATGTTAAAAAAGGAGGCTAAAAAACTTCAAAGCCCCGATGCGGTTCAGATAGCCATTTTTGGGTATGAATCAATCCATTGACGGCTGAAAGCGGTCAAAGCCGTTGAACTCACAGAGAGCTTCGTTTTGACTGGTTATGGCTCCCGTAACTCTAAACGAGCCAACAGTTATGGCCGTTCGAAGAATCGATATCCGCAGGGTGCAACATCTGCGGTGCAAGGTGCAACATCCGTCCAAAATGCCGAAACAGCGCCGTGCGACTTTTAGAAATGGGTGCATGATTTGAAATGGAACAGTACTATGGTGCACCGCTCTTCAGGGATAGTAACTCGAAGACCAGCCACGTTGATCCCGTTTTAACGTAAAAATTCACTTGACGAAAAAAAAGAAGGCTAAAAAACTTCAGAGCCCCGATTGCGGTTCAGATAGCCTTTTTTGGGTATGAAACAATCCATTGACGGCTGAAAGCGGTCAAAGCCGTAGAACTCACAGAGAGCTTCGTTTTGACTGGTTATGGCTCCCGTAACTCTAAACGAGCCAACAGTTATGGCCGTCCGAAGAATCGATATCCGTAGGGTGCAACATCTGCGGTGCAAGGTGCAACATCCGTCCAAAATGCCGAAAAAGCGTCGTGCGACTTTTTTGAAATGGGTGCATGGATTTGAAATGGAACATTACCGTGGTGCAACACTCTCCAGGGATGGTAAATCAAAGACCAGCCACGGTGACCCGTTTTAACGTAAAAATTTACTTGACGTAAAAAAGAAGGCTAAAAAACTTCAGAGCCCCGATTGAGGTTTGGATGGCCTTTTTTGGGTATGAAACAATCCATTGATGGCTGAAAGCGGTCAAAGCCGTAGAACTCACAGAGAGCTTCGTTTTGACTGGTTATGGCTCCCGAAACTCTAAATGAGCCAACAGTTTGGCCGTCCGCGAAATCGATATCCGCAGGGTGCAACATCTGCGGTGCAAGGTGCAACATCCGTCCAAAATGCTGAAACAGCGTCGTGCAAATTTTAGAAATGAGTGCATGGATTTGAAATGGAACAGTACCATGGTGCACTTCTCTCCAGGGATGGTAAATCGAAGACCAGCCACGGTGATCACGTTTTAACATAAAAATTCACTTGACGTAAAAAAAGAAGGCTAAAAAACTTCAGAGCCCCGATTGCGGTTCGGATAGCCTTTTTTGGGTATGAAACAATCCATTGACGGCTGAAAGCGGTCAAAGCCGTAGAACTCACAAAGAGCTTCGTTTTGACTAGTTATGGCTCCTGTAACTCTAAATGAGCCAACAGTTATGACTGTCTGAAGAATCGATATGAACAGGGTGCAACATCTGCGGTGCAAGGTGGAACATCCGTCCAAAATGCCGAAACAGGGCCGTGCGACTTTTAGAAATGGGTGCATGGATTTGAAATGGAACAGTACCATGGTGCACCACTCTCCAGGTATGGTAAATCGGAGACCAGCCACGGTGATCCCGTTTTAACGTAAAAATTCACTTGACGAAAAAAAGAAGGCTAAAAAACTTCAGGGCCCCGATTGAGGTTCGGATAGCCTTTTTTTGGGTATGAAACAATCCATTGACGGCTGAAAGCGGTCAAAGCTGTAGAACTCACAGAGATCTTCGTTTTGAATGGTTATGCTCCCGTAACTTTGAACGATCCAACAGTTATGGTCGTCCGAAGAATCGATATCCGCAGAGTGCAACATCTGCAGTGCAAGGTGCAACAACCGTCCAAAATGCCAAAACAGTGACGTGTGACTTTTAGAAATGGGTGCATGGATTTGAAATGGAACAGTACAATGGTGCACCAGCCTCCAGGGATGGTAAATCGAAGACCAGCCATGGTGATCCCATTTTAACGTAAAAATTCACTTGACGAAAAAAAGAAGGCTAAAAAACTTCAGAGCCTCGATTGTGGTTCAGATAGCCTTTTTTGGGTATGAAACAATCCATTGATGGCTGAAAGCGATCAAAGCCATAGAACGCACAGAAGGCTTCGTTTTGACTGGTTATGGCTTCCGTGACTCTGAACGAGCCAAAAGTTATGGCCGTCCGTGGAATCTATATCTACAGGGTGCAACATCTGCAGTGCAAGGTTCAACATCCGTCCAAAATGCCGAAACAGCACCGTGAGACTTTTAGAAATGGGTGCATGGATTTGGAATGGAACAGTACCATGGTGCACCACTCTCCAGGGATGGTAAATCGAAGACCAGCCACGGTAACCCCGTTTTAACGTAAATATTCACTTGACGTAAAAAACGAAGGCTAAAAAACTTCTAAGCCCCGATTGAGGTTTGGATAGCCTTTTTTGGGTATGAAACAATCCATTGACGGCTGAAAGCAGTCAAAGCCATAGAACTCACAGAGAGCTTCGTTTTGACTGGTTATGCCTCTCGTAACTCAAAACGAGCCAACAGTTATAGTCGTCCGAAGAATCGATATCCGCATGGTGCAACATCTGCGGTGCAAGGTGCAACATCCATCCAAAATGCCGAAACAGCGCCGTGCGACTTTTAGAAATGGGTTCATGGATTTGAAATTGAAGAGTACTATGGTGCACCACTCTCCAGGGATGGTAAATCGAAGACCAGCCACGGCGACCCGTTTTAACGTAAAAATTCACTTGACGTAAAAAAAGAAGGCTAAAAAACTTCAGAGCCCTTATTGGGGTTCGCATAGCCTTTTTTGGGTATGAAACAATCCATTGATGGGTGAAAGCGATCAAAGCCGTAGAACTCATAGAGAGCTTCGTTTTGACTGGTTATGGCTCTCTTATCTCTAAACGAGCCAACAGTTATGGACGTCCGAAGAATCGATATCCGTAGAGTGCAACATCTGCGGTTCAAGGTGCAACATCCGTCCAAAATGCCAAAACAGGCCATGCGGCATTTAGAAATGGGTGCATAGATTTGAAATGGAACAGTACCATGGTGCACCACTCTCCAGGGATGGTAAATCGAAGACCAGCCACGGTGAACCCGTTTTAACGTAAAAATTCACTTGACGTAAAAAAAGAAGGCTAAAAAACTTCAGAGCCCCGATTGCGGTTCAGATAGCCTTTTTTGGGTATGAATCAATCCATTGACGGATGAAAGTGGTCAAAGCCGTTAAACTCACAGAGAGCTTCGTTTTGACTGGTTATGGCTCCCGTAACTCTAAACGAGCCAACAGTTATGGCCGTCCGAAGAATCGATATCCGCAGGGTGCAACATCTGCGGTGCAAGGTGCAACATCCAACCAAAATGCCGAAACAGCGCCGTGCGACTTTTAGAAATGGGTGCATGGATTTGAAATGGAACAGTACTATGGTGCACTGCTCTTCAGGGATAGTAAATCGAAGACCAGCCAAGTTGATCCCGTGTTAACGTAAAAATTCACTTGACGAAAAAAAAGAAGGCTAAAAAACTTCAGAGCCCCGATTGCGGTTCAGATAGCCATTTTTGGGTATGAAACAATCCATTGACGGCTGAAAGCGGTCAAAGCCGTAGAACTCACAGAGAGCTTCGTTTTGACTGGTTATGGCTCCCGTAACTCTAAACGAGCCAACAGTTATGGCCGTCCGAAGAATCGATATCCGCAGGGTGCAACATCTGCGGTGCAAGGTGCAACATCCGTCCAAAATGCCGAAAAAGCGCCGTGCGACTTTTTGAAATGGGTGCATGGATTTGAAATGGAACAGTACCATGGTGCAACACTCTCCAGGGATGGTAAATCAAAGACCAGCCACGGTGACCCGTTTTAACGTAAAAATTTGCTTGACGTAAAAAAGAAGGCTAAAAAACTTCAGAGCCCCGATTGAGGTTTGGATGGCCTTTTTTGGGTATGAAACAATCCATTGATGGCTGAAAGCGGTCAAAGCCGTAGAACTCACAGAGAGCTTCGTTTTGACTGATTATGGCTCCCGAAACTCTAAATGAGCCAACAGTTTGGCCGTCCGCGAAATCGATATCCGCAGGGTGCAACATCTGCGGTGCAAGGTGCAACATCCGTCCAAAATGCTGAAACAGCGTCGTGCGAATTTTATAAATGAGTGCATGGATTTGAAATGGAACAGTACCATGGTGCACTTCTCTCCAGGGATGGTAAATCGAAGACCAGCCACGGTGATCACGTTTAAACATAAAAATTCACTTGACGTAAAAAAAGAAGGCTAAAAAACTTCAGAGCCCCGATTGCGGTTCGGATAGCCTTTTTTGGGTATGAAACAATCCATTAATGGCTGAAAGCGGTCAAAGCCGTAGAACTCACAGAGAGCTTCGTTTTGACTGGTTATGGCTTCCGTAACTCTAAACGAGCCAACAGTTATGGCCGTCCAAAGAATCAATATCAACAGGGTGCAACATCTGCGTTGCAAGGTGGAACATCCGTCCAAAATGCCGAAACAGGGCCGTGCGACTTTTAGAAATGGGTGCATGGATTTGAAATGGAACAGTACCATGGTGCACCACTCTATAGGGATGGTAAATAGAAGACTAGCAACGGTGATCCCGTGTTAACGTAAAAATTCACTTGAAAAAAAAGGCAAAAAAACTTCAGGGCCCCGATTGAGGTTCGGATAGCCTTTTTTGGGTATGAAACAATCCTTTGATGGCTGAAAGTGGTCAAAGCTGTAGAACGGAGATGTGTCTATAAACAACATTGGTAATCAGAAACTCATATACGAGCTTAGGTGCGAAGCGAAAGAAAGCAAGGTGTGTAGCGAGAAATCTCTCCGGATCCAGATGCAAGGACTGGAGTTCGGCATTCAGTTGACCTTGACTTATCTAGTAGTGTTTACTTAAGTGCAAGGCTTGCTCCGGTTCACCAAGAGTTTTAGTTCACCAAGCAAGAGAGCCTAACAGTAAAGCTCGGGTTGGTGTTGGTGCTGTTATGCCAGCATAGGACAACTCCCATAGTGCCTCTTATTAGAGGGCGAGATTGATTCGTCCCTAGCTTTCATATGCGTCTTAGATTCAGGAAGAAGAGGTTACGAGTGTCTAGACCGGTCTCATCCCATATAAGACTGAGTGCCTCTTTGTTAGCGGCCCTATTCGCTTGAAGGCTGAGCATAGACCGGATTCAACAGACCCCGTGTACTCATTGCTTGTGCTATCTCTCCGGGTTCCTGGTATTATGTGCATTCTACTGTGCAAGACGGATCGGATTCTAAGGCGGGTGCAGGGGAATAATGGAAGCCGGCAGTGCCTATTCTATTAGTAAGCGTGAGCGACGACTGCTTTCGATGCAGAGTCTTCCGAGGGAAGATAGATTGGAAGGCAAGTCGCTAATGCATCTACTAGGCCGGAAGAAGCAACCTGATATGCTTGAGTTCGCTTCTCCCCTGAACTAGTTGTGCCAACCTTCGCAATTAATATACTGGGTCTCTTAAATTAATATACTGGATTTCTCCGAGGCGGGAATCATCCTTTGCTTCTAGTTGGCTAGCCTTTGATTCTTGGGAAAGTCGCTATCGATAGATAGTCTGCAGAAAAGAAGCCTAATTGGAGTCATTAGAAAACTACGGACAAGTCCATACCTTAAACCTATCCAGTCGCCCGAGCTAAGTCAGAAACTCACATAGCAGGTGTGGATGCAATGAGTTCAAGGTGTGCAGCGACCTTAGGGTTCTTAATTGGCGAAGAAAGAGGAGACCCCCGATCTCAATTAGAGTAGGGAGTTCCACTAAGAAAGAATACAGGCGCAGCTCATAAGCTAATAACTAATATAGAGAAGTTCCCCATTATAGCTACGATTCCATAAACTCACTTATCGAAGGTGCGAAATCAGTAGGAGCCGGTTCAGCAACAAAATTGCTTTAGCTGGCATAGGAAAGGTGTTCAGCTCTTTCATTTGCGGATTAGCTTGAAATCTTAGGCTTAACAGAAGCTATGGCTCCCTCATGATTGATTTAGCCTTCCTAAGCAGAGCTCTATCATAGTATGCCGAACCTAATCCCTCGTAGGGGCCTTAATATAGACTAAGGGGCGAACCACTCTTTATTTACTGAGGGGGCCGTATTCTTCATTTAGTTCTTGCGTACCCTTGGTGAAGTTCTATCCGAGCGAAGTTAACAGTATACGATCTGGTTCCGAGCTAAGAGTCAGTCTTATGAGGTAGATCTTTTAATCACTATGTTAGGTAGTCCAGCTATCTTAGCAATCATTACGGGATAGAGCAGTCCGGTAGCTCACTAGGCCCATAACCGGTTCAATTCATGTTCCTGTACCGTATCTGCTTATAAGTCATTTCCCAGGGAATAACTCTTATTAAGTTGAGTAGTCACCCTTCCTGAATGAGCTAGCAGACTTCGCTATAGCATCCAGTTAAGCAAATCTTGTCTATTCGCAATATCCTTCCAGGCTACTCATACGCTACTCGGGAAGGGTCCTACTTGTGCGGATGTTGAATCAGAATCAGAGATTCGTCTCTCAGGATCGGCTTTCGTCCTTGAGATACTGATTGTCCCTTTCGTCCAAGAGGTAAGGACATTGGCTTGCATGCACTATCGAAGGGATAGTTATTTGGCACATCACCTCTAAGTTAGGTAGTGAATCAAGACCTAGGAAGGAGTCAACTCCTTAATACCGCCGAGCACCGGGCAAACAAGTTCTTCCTACCACAACAAGGGATTTACACCAGTCTTTCCAGATACCGGAGACGTTGGTCTTGCAGTTAAAAGAACATAAGGTAGCTACGACGAAGATCTAGTGAAAGCCTCCGAATGAAATGGGATATGAGTTGGGCTGATACACAACTTATACAATTGAGGTGTTTGATGGGCACCTCATGGTCAACAAAAAAAAGTTCTTTCAGGTAACGAAACGAATGGATTCCAACAGGAGCTAGCATAGTCAGACTTCTAACCGCTTCTCATAGATACATATAGAATTCTGTGGAAAGCCGTATTCGATGAAAGTCGTATTTACGGCTTGGAGGGAGATCTTTTATATCTTTCAAGATCCACCCTACAATATGGGTTCAAAAAGCCAAAATAAGTGATTCATTTTTAGCCCTTATAAAAAAAACTTATTTTTGAACCTCTTTCACGCTCATGTCACGTCGAGGT